>JADWQK010002083.1:0-25400 GCA_017933935.1 Sesamia nonagrioides
TTAAGTGTAAAATTGAAGTGGAAGATGAAGAAGTACCAAAGAAAAAAAGGAGGACCAGGAAAACAATAAGTAAGTGTTAGTTAGTTTTTTTATTTTTTATTTGTAAGTCACAAAACTGTTTTTTTTTTTTTTTGATATGGCATCTCGTAGGTGGCTACTAAGAGACCGTAACTACTTAATCGGACTTTCCTGTGGATGCTTTAATTAAAATGAAAGCCTCCAGCCAGGGGCACTTAAAACTAAATTAAAATTAGGCGACTACGCACTAAGGGCACCCCCCGTGGGGTACGAACCTCGGCTTAGGGCGTCGCTAGAGAGGACAGCAAGGGGCAGCTGGATCGAAAGTTTTACTTAATGGTTTGATGACCACGGCGTTTCCTAGTACTAGCTCTGAGAAGAAACGCCGAAACAAACTCAGAGGTCATTGTTGGGACATTATGATAATTACTGGCTCAGCTGCGGCGCGGGCTGGCCTTCTTCGGACAGGGGTCACAAAACTGCTGTACAATCATGCATACAAAAAATTAATCATAACATAATAGATCTGATTGACACCTACTAGATGTGAATCTAACATGCACAGGTAAAATAAACTACTTAGGTGCTATTAATAAAAACTTACAAATTGATAAAAAATTGAGAACAAAAACAAAATAAAATCTCAAAAACAAACCTAAAAATAATCATAACATTAAATTTTTGAGTTTAGCCTTCATTGAGGCTATAAAACCAGCAAAGGCATCCACATCACTGCTAATAGAGTTGGCCAAAGAAAGCATGCGGCTTATGGGAGAAGAGTTATGCTTATACTTAAGCAGACAGGCCACTGGTTCCCGTGATAGGATGTGGCTAGCGTTCCTTAACTAAACTTAAATGGGAAATTCTGAGTTTGACCAATAGGAGTGTTAAAAGTATTTTGTATCAGCGCGTATTGTGTCCCACTGCTGGGACAACAGCCCCAGCAGTCCCTGCTTTTCCTTCCAAACCTGCCTGTCTTGTGCGATTTCTGGTCACATTGGCCCTGCAAATATCACCAAATCGTCACACAGATTAAACTTTTACCATCATAATTTAATATGTTTATTTTAGATAACATTAATAGGATAGTTGACTAAAAAAACTAATTAGTCCGTCAGTCTGATTTCCAAAAAATACTAGACACGTATTTTTTCTTTTTTCATATAAACAAGAAATGAAGACGACACAGTGCGTTGAATACTCGTGTGACGTCACTGCACGCACCACTTTTTAGCGAGGAGTGACGTCACCAGCCACCACTCTTGATCTTTGAGGCCTTTTATGTGTCAATTTCTATTGATTTGATAAAACAAAATATACGTATCCAATATTTTTCTAGAATCTAAATGACGGACTAAATACAATATTTTTTTTTTTTTTACCCAGGAAGCATACCTATTGTAGCACATCTAACGTACAGGTTTATAATAAGAGAGTCTATGTTTAAATATAAGTTAAATTAAAAATAGCCATGTTGAACACCACTAGAGACACCACAATGCCATTGTCCAGCGTTCTATAAACAGACGGTCTGAGGAGGCGTCCTAATTGGGAGTGATCGTACGATGGGGCGATGCGTTTTTCACCTCACAATCAAAGTGGTCGTGCGATGACCTAAGGCGTCGTCCTAATTGGCGTAGATCGTACGATGACTCGATGCGTTCTCTTCGTTCGATGAGTTCAAACATACAGATTTGAAACTCTAAAGGTAAATGAACATTCAATTCAGAATTGCAAACAACCAATATACATATTTATGTTACCAAATACACTAATAACGAAACAACATAAGCTGATAAAATAAAAAGGTATTTGAACGAACAACAATCATGCTATATTTGTCAACTTCTTAAATTCGTCGCGCTGTTTATTTCGCCTTATAAATCAATTACACGCCCACGTACGCAAAGTGTACGCACACAATTAGATAATTTTATTCACACACAAGACTACACACGCGAAGAAATAATCATATGTAGTTTGTGCCTTCGCCGCTAGCCAGCGCTGGCGCTGGTAGCCCAAGCGGCGAAGCGGCGTTGTAGTAGTTCGGTCTAGCCTTAATAGATGGCAGTATTACCAATATTTAACGAAGTTTTTATATAAATTGATTAATACGATTCGGATATTCCGAATTAGAAAATTATTAGGGTATGCAGTGCTTATATGCCTATATGGAGCGCACGCGCCTGCTGATTGGTGATCTATGGTTTCTGAGTCTAGTAAGAATTTTCCCGTGCCATCATGTATACCCCTTCAGGACAACAATTAATTTTTAAAGGTCGGAGTTACAGAACGTCGCACACAGGTCACCTAAATGGCTAATTACAGAACTGCCTATCTATAACAATGAGATAGTAACTGTTCAGCTAAGGACAGCCTCCGTGGCGTATAGTCCGGGAGGCAGCAGCTATTTTGATTAGTGTTTTTATGCCGATCTTTACTTCACAATACTAGTGAAGAAGCTATTCCTAATAACGAAAGTGAAGGTCAGCTGACGCACCTGCGGGGGCGCTTGCTATGAGAACCTATAGAACACGTAAAAAAAAAATAATCTGAAAAGTATTTTATACCACATGAAATTTTTTTCACGTGTTATTTACATTGATTACAATTAAAAGAAAGTAGTCAGCTGCACGACTGAGGGTGGATTATGCGTCAGCTGAGCGAACGAACTAGACAAAAAAAAAAAAAAAAATTATGCCGATTGAAATTTTTTGACATGATTTTAGACATTTACAGAAACTCGATATTGATAATCAGCTGCATATACAGTGGGGGAAAACACGTCAGCTAGAGCAGGAATGTATGACTGCGCGCATATATCTTGGTGACCCGCGGAATTTTCAATGCTCCGACTGACGCCGCCAACTCCTTAACGATAAGATCCTTAATTTACGGTAGCTACCTTGTATTTTGACTCAATTGATTTATATCATTTATATCGATGAGAAGTTTGGATCCATGTGGGTTATAAATAATGAAGGTCTGCAGTAGATCTGATGATGGATCCGAGACACAGTCGAGGGAACTCATCAACGATTCACAGCAGCTACCTTATGTTCGTGCTTGATTAATCTGTATTGATAAGAACCTTACACCTAGATGGGTTGTGACTGTCATTAGGGAGCTGATGATGAAGACAAAGGTCAGTTCAGGGAACTCCACAACGATTTACAGTAGTTACCTTGTTTTTGGACTCAATTCATTTATATTGACGAGAAGTTTGCACCCATGTGGGTTATAATAAAAGTCTCCAGTAGATTTGACAATAAAGACCATAGGCGGTTGAGGGAAGTCCTCAACAATTTATAGCATTGAAGTTTAACGTACGACAAATACTAACCACTGCTACTCGCCATGCTGATGCGACAATAAAAAAAATCAAGAGACTGAATTTAAGTCGCGTAATCGTGTCACTGCTAGAAATGGTCGAAGCACAGGGCCGTTCGTGTGTGGAGTACTGCAGCCACATTTGGGCTGGTGCTGCGAAATGTCACCTGGCTACTTTGGATTCAGTGGAGAGACGTGCGAAGAGGCTAATTGGTGACCCTGATTTAACTCGAGACGGTCTCCAAAGCCTAGAGCACAGGCGTAGAGTAGCCAGCCTTTCGGTGTTCTATAGGATGCTTTTTGGGGACTGTGCGACGGAATTGCATGATTTAATTCCCCCATCTCCGTTCCACCATCGGACGACCCGTCATACGGCGAGTTTCCACCCTTACGTTGTTAACACTACTACGATCCGGACGAAGCGTTTCGCCTCTTCCTTTATACCGCGTAGGTACATCAAGGGACTGAAACAACTTGCCGGCGGCGGTGTTTCCGTCGGACTACAATTTGAGTGTCTTCAAGGCTAGAGTGAATAGGCTCTTAATAAACTAGCGCGCCTTACCATCAACGATTGCATCACTGCTTACCATCAGGCGGGATTGCGGTCAAGCACTGGTTTATAATATACATATAAAAAAAATGCTCATATATTCAATCTATTCCCAGAGACATTTTATAAAAATCGGTTCAGTTGTTTGGTATTTAAACAAAAATTACGGGTAAAAATTCAAGTAAACAAAATGCGTCGTTTGCGTGTTAGTCTATTCCCAACTATGTTGGCGGCAGCGTCCAGTCTGACCGGATGCAGCTGAACAGTACTTTTGGCAACTAAAAATAATTAACTGCGGAAGTCGGTGGTAAAAAGGAATATACAGTATGTTAACTAACAGAGGGCGTTTCCGTTAACCCGAAATAGTATAGCATACATACATGCTAAAAAAAAATATTTCCATTCGAAAACAAAATGTTTTAAAATTTTTTCAATATGAAAATATTTAATAAAAAATTTAAATTGACATGTAAAAGAAACACACTGTACACGCGAACATGAAAGACGGCAACGTCGCAATTTATTTATGAATGACGAGCCGCGTATGCGGCGGCGATCTAAGATCTAATTTATTGATGTGTGTTGGGCAATGCAACGTTAGGTAGATACTATTCCGCGCTACTATTTTGATTTAAAACAGGAGGTTTCAAATTTATTTTCATTTATAATTTCTTTTTATTCGGAATATTTTATGCTTATTTTTCTATGCTGATATTTTTATTTTAATCTATTAATGATATATATTAACGAGTTTAAGGGAACGCCCTCTGTTATTTAACATACTGTACAAAGACCAAAGACACCATGATCTTTATGGTCATACTAGCTTTCCGCCCGCGGCTTCGCCCGCGTGGAGTTCGGTTATATCACGCTTTTTAGATTTCCCTCGGGAATATCAATTTTTTCCGGGATAAAAGGTAGACTATGTGGTCTAAAGATTGTCTGTGCCAAATTTTAACAAAATCGGTTCAGAGGTTTAAGCGGGAAAGCGTAACAGACAGACAGAGTTACTTTCGCATTTATAATATTAGTATGGATATTATTACAATTTTTCACTTTTTAGTGTTTCTTTTTTTTTTTTTTTGGGAAGTCGGTTTTTCTTTTTGGTAAAAAAGTTTTGTACTCTTTCGATCCGGTTTATGTGTACCTGATACGATGGGCTCCAGACTGTACTACAGTACTCCAAAATACTTCGGACATAGTTATTAAATAATAAGAGGGTGGTGGAAGGTTTTTTGAAGTCTTTAGAGGATCGCAGGACGAACACAAGAGCTCGGTAGGCTGGATAGGCTATTTGACAGATTTATAATTTTTATCTTGAATTACTTGGTTGCGGTTAAGAAGTTCACCGAAAGTATTTTTTTTAAATTTTAAATATTTCGTAAGAAATATGCAAATAAAAATTCAAAATTCAAATAAGCCGCGAAAATATTTATTCTGCAATATGGCGTCGCGCTTCGTAAGTGACGTCACAAGCGGTTTTCGGTTCTCAGTGGTGTATGTTTTTATTTATTATTTGTTGTTGTTAATTAATAAAATGGTTTAAATGTGGTGTGATGTACCGGGTTGTACAAATAAATCGATAAAAAACCCCCGAAAAACAGTTTATAAGTTTGCCGAAAACAAGCGTTGATGCGCGTATGACGTCATCGCGACATTAGCCAATCCGGATCGTTTCAGTGTGTGGCGCGAGAAACAAAAAGCCAAACATATTTTTGTGTTTTGGATATATTAATTGTTATTATTTTTTATTAAAACTCATGTAAATGACATAAAGAACCCTCATTTTATGCAATTAAAGCAAAAAATCCCAAAAAATTGAATACTGTCAAATAGCAATCTGCTGTCTCTAATTAAGCATTTTGTCAATGTGGTCTTCAAAACGAAGTCTAGTAGTCTAAGTATGTAGATGCCCAAATCCCAAATGACTGGTACCTCTTTTAAAACATTACGCTGAACATGATATGAGGAATGAATTATGTTACGTTTTCGGGTAAATTTGATATGGTAACATTTACCACTGTTCAGGTACATCCGCACACCATTGGACAAGGTTGAAAATGTCTGCCTGTAATAGGTTGATGCCAGAATCATTTTGGATTACGCGCTTAAATAGAATTCCAACAAAAATCAACGAAAAGAAACTCTATAATATTTAAATGTCAAAGTTATACTGTCTAACAATACAAAATAGAAATTGAAGTTTAAAAAAGGTTTTTTGACGGGAAAGCTAAGATGAATGTCACGTTCATTTTTCATTGGACTTTTAAATTATTTATAGTGTCGTTTACTAAATAAAGGCACGTGATTTATGTAGTAAAAAGTGCTTTCAGCGAATAATTCATTAAGAACATTGAAATATCGCAGCATAGTGGCCACATCATGACTTTGCATAAAATCTCCCTCTTAGACGACTCACGCGGCCGTTTTTTCACCTGCCGTGGGCGATATCCATTGTCGTGGTGGCCTAGTGGTTAAAATACCAGCCTCTCAAGTATGAGTGTGCGGGTTCGATTCCAGGTCAGGCAAGTACCAATGTAACTTTTCTAAAGTTATATGTACTTTCTAAGTATATCTTGGACACCAATGACTGAAGGTGAAGGAAAACATCTTGAGGAAACCTGGACGAAAGTCTGAAATCGCCAACCCGCATTGAGCAAGCGTGGTGATTACGCTCAATCCTTCTCTATATGGGAGGAGACCTGTGCCCAGCAGTGGGACGATAAAGGTTGATGATGATGGGCGATATCCGCCATTTCTGTGAAATAAATTTTTTAAAGAATTTCTATAACTTCTTACACGTGTTATGAGCATAATTGTGGTATCTATCCACAGGGGCCATTGATCAAGAGTTGAAATAGTATTTACTCTAAAGAAAAGAGGTGTAAAGAGTCTTATATATTTAAGAATCATATTCAACATCAAATTCGTAGAATTGTTGTGTTTTTGTCGGTGATGCCATGAATGGATGTGAGGATGCGTGCACAAGTGAAGGTATGATTGAGTATTGATTGACATTGACATACCTAGTAGATTAGGAGTTTGAAGGGGATGATGGCATAGCTAGAGAAATTGCGTCTGCTATTGTAGATATTCTGTAATTAACTTTTTAGTCTTAATTTTTGTACTGGATACATATATTTAAAACTAGCTTTCCGCCCGTGGCTACGCCCGCGTGGAGTTCGGTTATATCGCGCTTTTTAGATTTCCCTCGGGAACATCAAATTTTTTCGGGATAAAAGATCGCCTATGTTCTTTCTTAGGGTCTAAAGATTGTCTGTGCCAAATTTCATCAAAAGAGGGTTGAGAGGTTTAAGCGGGAAAGCGTAACAGACAGACAGACAGAGTTACTTTCGCATTTATAATATTAGTATGGATATGGAGCTAGTGATTGCAAAAATAGTAAATCTTCATCCTCAACTTCTTTTTCTTTCTTCCTTCTACAATTTGGATCATTCGACGCTGATATTTCTTGGCGTTTTCTTTTTTGGGATCCAGTTTGTAATCCACTATCCAAAGTTTCACTTGACAAAGCACTCGTGCTCTGCGTAATTGTACTGCGTCATCAGAGGATACAACAGCCTCGGATCTATTAGACATTGCAGTAGAATTCTCTTCATCAGGCAACTGAAGATTCTGCTCTGATCTTGAAGTGAATCGTAGGCTGGTATCACTATCATTATTTCCAGTTTCTTTATAAACACTCTTCGGTTAGTTGAGGCATTAAAACTAGGGTTGTAACGGAGGCTTGTTAGCGGAGGCGGATGCGGAAGCGACGAGTCTCACCTCCGCGGCTGCGGAGGTTAACGGAGGCGGAGGCGGAGGTGAAAGTACATATAGAAAAAATTGATATTTATGGTTAATTAAAACAATCTTTTTATTTTAAACTAGCTTTCCGCCCGCGGCTTCGCCCGCGTGAAGTTCGGTTATATCGCGCTTTTTAGATTTCCCTCGGGAACATCAAACTTTTCCGGGATAAAAGGTAGCCTATGTTCTTTCTCAGGGTCTAAAGATTGTCTGTGCCAAATTTCATCAAAATCGGTTGAGAGGTTTAAGCGGGAAAGCGTAACAGACAGACAGACAGTTACTTTCGCATTTATAATATTAGTATGGATTTCTTGCTTTAACCGAATGCATCAACGGGTGAGACTTTTTTTTTTAAAGATGTACGGTGTATGGTACCAGGGTAGCACAAAAGTGTAGGAGAAGTCGAAACAATGAAGCTCATTATTAATTATTAATCTAATATTACATGGATGAAGTTTTATTTTGCCTACTTTGAGGAGGTGCAAGGTACCAGGGTAGCACAAAAATGTAGGAGAAGCAGAAACAATGAAGTTCATTCATTAATGATAAACGCACAGGATATTGTAATCGTTTGAACTCAAATGGCATATCAATTGGGATCATAGGGATACTCCGTAACATACAAACTTCTCCTTTTGATATACCAGTTGAAATCGTAGATTCAATTAAATTTCGCAATAAGTTTTTCACTGTCAATCTGGTGCCATTACACAGTTTTGTTTGTTTAAAAAAATACAAAGAAATTATCATTGAATTTTATATATAGAAGATGAGATGATGATCCACCGTTCATTGAATTCATTTGTGAAAACGTGATAAATGAAGAACCGCTCGGCGGATTTTATTCAAACTTCACACAAACCATCTACTAATTAGTCACAACAAAGCTTAAAAATTTGGTTTGGATAGGTGAGTCCGTTCCTGAGTTATAAAATTACAAAGAAAGTGGCAGCTGACCCGGCGAACTTTGTTCCGCCTTGAAGGCAATATCACATGATCCAATTTTTTACTTTTTAATTAGGGTAACACAAAAGTGTAGGAGAAGTCGAAACAATGAAGCTCATCATTTCGGTTGAGCGTAATCACCACGCTTGCTCAATGCGGGTTGGCGATTTCAGACGTAAATTCCACGTTTCCTGATGTTTTCCTTCACCTTCAAAAACAATCTCAGAGGTCATTGATGGGACATTATGATATTACTGGCCAAAAGGAAACTAAAATAAAAGTTTTATCAATAAAGTTCCGCCTTAAAGGCAATATGGCATGGTCTTATTTACTACTTTTTAAATTAGGATAATCTATATATATTAAAGAAAGTCGAGTTAATTACACTATTTATAACTCAAGAACGCCTGAACCCTTTTGGCTGAAAATTGGTAGGGAGGTAGCTAAGGACTGGGAGAAGGACATAGGATATCCTTTTTACCCCGTTCCCGTCGTTTCTGTGTGAATGAATGAACTTCATTGTTTCGCCTTCTCCTACACTTTTGTGCGACCCTGGTACCTTGCAACTCCTCAAAGTAGGCAAAATAAAACTTCATCCATGTAATATTAGATAGATAGATAGTAATGATGAATGAGCTTCATTGTTTCGACTTAACTCAAGAACGCCTGAACCCTTTTGGCTGAAAATTGGTAGGGAGGTAGCTAAGGACTGGGAGAAGGACATAGGATATCCTTTTTACCCCGTTCCCGTCGTTTCTGTGTGAATGAATGAACTTCATTGTTTCGCCTTCTCCTACACTTTTGTGCGACCCTGGTACCTTGCAACTCCTCAAAGTAGGCAAAATAGAACTTCATCCATGTAATATTTATTAGATTATTAATGATGAATGGAGCTTCATTGTTTCGACTTCTACACTTTTGTGCGACCCTGGTACCTTGCAACTCCTCAAAGTAGGCAAAATGAAACTTTATTCATCTAATATTAGATTAATAATGATGATGAATGAGGCTTCATTGTTTCGACTTCTCCTACACTTTTCTGCGACCCTGGTACCTTGCAACTCCGAGCTTCATTGTTTCGACTTCTCCTACACTTTTGTGCTACCTTGGTTAACAGATTAACAACTGAAGTTAGCTAAAATTGAGTTTCTCGAAGCCGACCACTATTTATGTACTATATGTATTGTGAGACTATGCAATTTTGTCGCGTTCGCGATTCACTTTCACTTTTGTTGAGTTTCAGAACGCGATATTAGATCCTCTAACGCGCTCGCGAATTTGAACTTTATGCAGCGGTAATAACTTACAAATTGACTCTCCATTTTATTTAGAAAACGTTTGTATGGGAAATAGAAAAATGCTGTTTTGAGGATTTTCCCGGCAGTTATTTGAATTTTTTCACCTTTTAAACCTTCCCTAGACCTCCACGAATAATTCAAGACCAAGATAAGATAAATCTGTTCAGCCGTTCTCGAGTTTTAGCGAGACTAACGAACAGCAATTCATTTTTATATATATAGATACGTACATTAATAGTAGTATACTTGGTAAAAAATATTACCTTCTTGTAATGAAAATTAAGGAGAAACAAATTGTGTTTGCCGCATTCCCGCCTCGCACTAGTTGATTCTTGACCATTTCGCGCTCAAACGCGGCCAGACGGTTATCGAGCGTCGCAGCTTGCGCGTTATTTATTTTATAAATACATAATAAACCTCCGTTATAACTCCGCAAAAAATGTGCGGAGGCGGAGGCGGAAGCGAAGATACGATTTCTTGCGGAACTTCCGCAGTAACGGAAGCGGAGGCGAAGCTCCGTTACAACCCTAATTAAAACATCCATTAAAAACAACATATGTTGGTAATAAGTCCAATTTCCTGAGTAATACTGTACATCTGGGCTTCCTGGATCTCCAAAGCGAGGCTTACGGACTTTCTTCAATGCTTTTAGAAAAACGTCCTTTAAGTCATCATCATCATCATCCCAGCGTTAATCCCAGTCGCATCCGAAGCCTTTATCTGCTTTGGAGTCTGGGGTCCGCTTTACCAGTCCAACTGCTAATATGGCTACACTTCGACATTTTCCGTGAAGCGACTGCCGTCTGACCTTCACAACCCGAAGGCGACATCGAAGCATTGCAGTTAACCAATTGTTGGACTTTTGAGGGCTCCAACAACCCGTAACGACTGCCACTAGATGTTCGTACGAACGGCTTAACGTGCTTTCCGAGGCACGACCAGACCAGTGCAAATATTCATATTCATGCATACAAATACTTGCACTGTGCGGGGATCGAAACTGCGCCACCTTGCGCAGCGGCCGCGTCCGCTACCGTTACGCCACGGAGGCTGTCTTAAAAACGTCCTTTAAGTGTCGCCACCTAATTTTAACATCCTTTTCTGTAATGAGTAACAACAAATTTTAATTCAACGTGTTATTATTTACAGGTACTTAAAAACAGGAACACCTTTTCGTAAATTAGCAATGCCACCAGCAGTATCGCATTTCAAAAACCGCAATAGCAAGTATCGTGATTTAACGAAATACACATGAAACTTCCAAGTATCGAAGATTTTATGGAAATAACGAATTCATTTTCGAATAAAAATAGACTCCCACGGTGCGGTGGGTATCTGGACTGAAAACACATTCGTGTCGTAAACCCACAACTCTCTGGAAGCATATATGTCAACTACAAAAATATTACTCAATTTTTTTATTAGCGGTCTCCGATGCAGACAACACGGTTCGCATCATTGTAGAAAGATCATGATGGAGGCGTTCTCCAGCAATTTTTTTCAAGAACTTAAGAGGGGATTCTAGTGCCGAGGAATTTGGAAAATAGGTATTTGAAAAAACTATTGCCGTCGCGCTGCTTCCAACCTCTCCCGGTAAAGTGCGAAAAGCTGTGAGCTGCAACTGCCAGCTCAAGCTGATTTAACCTACAAAAACGCTGACCAAAAGACTCAAACAAAGGTCTTTTTCAAAACACGACAGATCTGAATTAGTTTTAGATCAAAATTTAGAGGAAAATTATCCTACCTATGCTTCTATTATTTTCTTTTTTGTCAAAAACTTATCACGTTTGTCTAATAGTCATCTGAACATCACGATAAAAATGGGTTATTTTTCGCGAGTTTGAAGTTTCCTATTTCTTTTATTAAGTTTCCGAGAAAATCAAATAATAGGGGCATGTATAATGACGGTGTAAAATTGTAGAAAAAACATAATTGCTCTAAAAGTACTATCCACGAAGAAAACAGCGGAATACGTTTGTATAGAGAAAGCACTACTAGAGTTCCCTCTTAACAGTGGAAATATTCAAGTACCACCTGAGGTACGATTACCGAATAGTGATATTGTGCCTCCAAATGTACTTTTAAGGGACGAGGCTTTTCCTTTGAAAACTAGATTGTTTTTTTTTTTTATTTTTGTTCATAATGAGACCTTATCCAAGAACGCAAGCAACAGGAAATGCAGATAAATCAAGATTTATTTTCACATTGTCTACTACAAGGGTCGCTATAGAATGACTTACGTTAAGACGCGTTTGCTTGCTAATTGGTGTCAGGTGTTAAATTTTTTTAGTTACTTTTTATAGGAATAATGTTGATTTATAGTACTTAAATAAAAATTTGTGTAAACTTACCATTTTGAATTTTTTCATTTATTTTACCTCTCTAACTCGAAATTGATAAGAATGAATCTCAGCCTCTTTATATCGAATAAAAATCCGTCTAAGTCGAAAACTCTATACATCGAATTTTTTGGCGTCTCCCTTTATATTCAACTTATAAGAGGTTCTACTGTTGTATAACATGGGGCCTCGCCCTTGCCGTGCTTTAAAGCTATATAGAATAGCGTAGTTTGGAAGCACCTTTTTACGCTTCAAATTGTATACTAAGTAGATATATAGACAAGGTATGTGTGTGCGTGCGTGTGTGTGCGTGCGTGCTTGCATGCGTGTGTGTGTGTGTGTGTGTGTAGTATAGATTATACAATTATGGTTGTGATTAAAACTACTCTCGGTGGTAGGCCATAATATCGGCTGCCGGCAGAAGTTACCACCCACCTGACAGTCTTGCCGCCAAGCGATTCGTTGTATTCCGGCATGACGTCTGGTGAAGCCGTACGGAGGACGGCTCTGAGCAGTTGTGTTGCGATGTGTGCCGGGTACGATGCACCAAATGTTGTGTCAAGAGTTTGGTCGTGGAAGGTCTCCAGATCAATCTCTCTCTGGCGCAGCATCATTGGTCATGTTGTTGGGTTGAACATTGCATCACCTTTGCTCAACTGCCGTCTTACTTCCTATTCACTAAGTTTTTTCAATGAATAGCCTTAATAAACTAGCGCGTTTTACCACCAACGATTGCATCACTGCTTACCATCAGGCGGGAATGCAGTCAAGAACTAGTTTATAACTATCCATACTAATATTATAAATGCGAAAGTAACTCTGTCTGTCTGTCTGTTACGCTTTCCCGCTTAAACGTCTCAACCGATTTTGATGAAATTTGGCACAGACAATCTTTAGACCCTGAGAAAGAACATAGGCTACCTTTTATCCCGGAAAATTTTGATATTTCCGAGGGAAATCTAAAACGCGCGATATAACCGAACTCCACGCGGGCAAAGCCGCGGGCGAAAAGCTAGCTAGCTAGCTAAATAAATAATGTTTACGTTCCTCGCAATTATATCCCATGCTCTTTCACTTTTCAACTTTATGTTTTTGTGGTCCTCACTCTGTTTATTCCAAACAACAGGATGTAAACGTACTTGGTCAATTAAATCTTCATCGAATGTCATCTTGTATGTAACAGAATAGTCAAACACTTTACATAAACAATGAATACACAAAATGGCGTCCGGCCGCAAGCGAGCCGAATGCTGTGTGTCACTTGTGTAGGCGCTTGCCCCCTCGTCCCGCGCCACTCGCGCGTCGACGCATCGATGGCTTTGATTACATGATCGCACGCTCACACACGTACGACCGTTATTAAGCATTTCATATGCTCGCACCACGATTAGTTGCGAGGTTCAAATAGGAAACTCTGATGAAAGGGGAATGCCAAGTCGCCATAGTAATTTAGGCCCACTGTGCACACAAATTTAAAATAATGATAATAATAGGGGGCAATTGTAACAATTAATTAGTAAAAGAAATGCTTTACAAAAACCTTAGCATTTCGAAGTTATTTAAGATTCTTATATTCCATCAATACTGTTTATGTCAATACACTCGGAGTCAAATAATACAAAATTCATTGTAGTTTCACATCTTTATTCATTTTATTCATCATCATATATCACTAAAAATTGTGCCGGTGGAAAAATATTATTCTGATGCCATGCCCATCCTAAGTACCATACTGTCATAACATGGGCACATCATCCTACAGTGCGGCGGCCGACAATACAGTTACAGTAGTACTGCTGTATTGCTGCGTGGCCTTTGTTAGCAATGCTGACTAAAACATACACAAAGTATACTTTGCGACTAACATAATAGCTAGCGATTCTGACCCAGTGAACAGTTATGTCCAAATATATTGCCATTCAAGGTGCTATTTCGAGCATTAGTGTACACTTCAATAATAATATATTTAAATAGTATAATATAATTAAATAGGCTGCAAGTGCAAATGTTCCTCTATGCTTGCCTGATAATCTCGGTACTTCTGCAGGAATTTTCTCAAATTGCTGTTTGGAAAATCCTAAATAATAATGAACAATATGATCTGCCATAGTCTGAATGTTGTCAAGATCTAAATGCATTATCATATTATCTTTCAGTAAAGAGAGTAGTTCTTCCATTTGTTCAGAGCTAATTGTTCTAATAGGATTCAATATTGAATGCAACAATAAATACATAAATACCGGTCAAGTGATATGAGCAGATTCTACAATCTGAAGGTACATAGTAATTATATATAATCGCAAAGTAAACTTACGCGTAGTGATACTGGGAATAAAAGTCTTTCAACACCATTACAATCAGGGAAAAAACAATGCCGTTGTGTACTTGGGGCCCGTATATAATTTAGCAGTATTATTTTATCACTGGTATGTATATCTGCATTTCTTTCTTCTGCTTGGGTAGAAGTCACAGTGCATGCCTCAGATTCTATAGAAGGACTATGTCTTGTTGCTTCAGGTTCACATTCTAAAGCAGAAAGTGATGCTGCTCTGTCAATCCTTTGCCAACATGTATGATAGAGAAGTGTTGTTCTTGTTAACTGCAACAAAAGTAAACAGCTGGTGTAAAGATATACCAAATTATTTTGTGTTTTTAGTTAGACATAATCATACAAAATATTCAATGCCTTCAGATTTAGTGTATCTAGTAGTCACTTATTTATTTGGATTCTAACCAAAAGATAAACATAACAAAAGAAAATTACGTGGCGCTATCTGTTGGACAACCTTAGTTCTAATAGCAGCTGCACATGTTGTGTTTGTATTAAATGTATGTGATCGTTTCCTTAAAAGTGATGTGCATATCCAATGGAAATGTGCTCGATGATTGTATAAGACATTGAACTTTAGCGATTTCCAAAGTATATCTTCGCATTCTGAATATAATCAAACCGTAGTTTACACAACGTAGGTTATGTTCAAAGAGTATAGTAAGTATAAAGATAAAGAGTGACAACTCTGTGGTAAAATTTGCATGTATGGAAAGTGCTGCCCCCTTACATTTGGCGGGTGAACAACTACTAGTGAGTGATATACGTAGCTATATACGCATATGTAGCTATGTATACTATAGCTACATACCTATGCATATTGTAGCTATGTATATTATTGTTACGTACCTATGCGTACGTAGCTATGTATATTAAAGGTCTAGGTTTTCAGATGATTAAAAAAAGTATTCAGTAATTCATTTATTTTATGAGTGGAAACTTCACAGCTGACACACACAGAAATAATATTACAAATTAGCCGAAAGTGTCACAAATTAACAGTTTGGGGTTGAAAGTTTGTATGGATTACTTATAAGTATACCTATTATTTTGTAATAACACATAACCATGGTAATTTATCCATCTGCATCCTGTCGTCATGAAGAGACACCACAATTTTGGCATTAACACGTGCACTTGTTACATTAATTCAACACAAGTCTAAATAAAATAAAATTGTTTGATTCTCTATCCGCCATCTTACTTCTTTCATGAAATTAAAATGAAAAAATATGGCATTGTCATTGACCTTTATTTGACCCTAAGGACAAGATGGCTGCCAAATTGTTCACTCGCAAGAGTTCAGGTGTCGCTGTCGACTGTAAAAATTGATGAAGTACTAAGTGTGCCCCCCCTGGGATTAGCACGGAAATTGTGTTTTCTTTAAGCCAACTGAAGATATGAATCAGAAGATGCCTTCCAATCTACATAATACGAAAATGAAGATTGGACGCAAATGTTGACATCTAGAGCCAGTTGCTGATTTAATAATAGGTGTTTGACTGCTACGTGGAAGAACTTTTTTTTTATTTATTTAGTTTTGATAAACAAATTTCATTAAACAAAACATGTTCTATTTTCGTTTTCATGGTGGCATATTTTTGGCATTTTTTGGGGCCACGTGTGGCAGAATTTGGCAGAATTTCGCCCATTTCGTGGCAGATTCGCTATTTCTGAGATGGTCACACTGCTGGCCGCTAAAAAGTGTAGCGTGCAGTGACGTCACACGAGTTTTGAACGCGCTGTGTCTAGAGATGGGCATTTACCCGGTAAAAACCCGAACTATGGGTAAATACCCATTTATACCTATTTTTACCCACCCAATTTTAATTTTTACCGGGTAAAAATTATAATCAGTTTAATTTAGGGTAGATCCGTAGTTACATCGTTATTATTATCGCAGATCATAATTTGATCAAGTTACAACCTGACACTGACCAGTAAATTGCAAAAAAATCGACAAAATCTGAATTACACGGGCTGTCACTACGGAACAGGCTATTTGACAGATTTATAATTTTTATCTCGAATTACTTGGTTGCGGTTAAGAAGTTCACCGAAAGTATTTTTTTAATTTTAAATACGTATTTCGTAAGAAATATGCAAATAAAAATTCAAAATTCAAATAAGCCGCGAAAACGATTTATTCAGCAATATGGCGTCGAGCTTTGTAATTGACGTCACAAGCGGTTTTCGGTTCTCAGTGGTGTTTGTTTTTATTTATTACTAGCTTTCCGCCCGCGGCTTCGCCCGCGTGGAGTTCGGTTATATCGCGCTTTTTAGATTCCCTCGGGAACATCAAATTTTTCCGGGATAAAAGGTAGCCTATGTTCTTTCTCAGGGTCTAAAGATTGTCTGTGCCAAATTTCATCAAAATCGGTTGAGAGGCTTAAGCGGGAAAGCGTAACAGACAGACAGACAGACAGACAGACCGACAGACAGATAGACAGAGTTACTTTCGCATTTATAATATTAGTATGGATTTATTGTTGTTATCTAATAAAATGGTTTACAAGTGGTGTGCTGTACCGGGTTGTACAAATAAATCGATAAAAACCCCCGAAAAAACAGTTTATAAGTTTGCCGAAAACAAGCGTTGATGCGCGTATGACGTCATCGCGACATTAGCCAATCCGGATCGTTTCACAATGTGTGGCGCGAGAAACAAAAAGCTAAACATATTTTTGTGTTTTGTATGTATTAATTGTTATTATTTTCAAACTCAAACTCATTTATTGCATTTTTTATTAAAACTCGTGTAAATGACTTAAAGAACCCTCATTTTATGCAATTAAAGCAAAAAATCCCAAAAAAATGAATACTGTCAAATAGCCTACTACCATTTTTTTGTTCTGGATGAGAAATCGTCAAATGACCTCTCCCGCTCTAGGCCTGTGCCTGTGTGTGCCTGTGCGCCAGGGCCACGGTTTCTTTTTAGGCCTCTGCCTCGAATCTTGCGGGCAGCGTTGCGGCGGCGGCGGCGGCGAGTGAGCGGCAGGATCTTATGCGTTAAATCAAACAGACCGGTTCTCGAAAACAGCGGCGCGGCACAACGGGGCGGTGGCGGGCAGCGAGCGGTGTACTTCTCGCGCTCGAATCTTGCGGGCAGCGAGCGGTGTACTTATAGTCAAGCGGTGATCGAGCGTTAGGAATAAATTTGAATCAAAAAGTTGTTGCCACCATTGTTCAAACATTTCTTTCGCAAATAAAAACAAATATCTCGTCGACACAATCGTGAACACAATACTACGCGGCTATAGTGACGCGCGATCTGTCCGCTAGTTTCGAGAACGGGTCTTCGATGCCCGCCCGGCTCCCGCGCTGCTGACGGCGCCGCCCCGAAATCCTTTTTTTTTTGTTTCCGGGGTGGAACATCCTCATGCGATGTCCGCCGCCCTGGGGCGGGCGACGGGTTTGCCGGACTCTTAATGATTGAAAACCACCCCAGTGTTTCATCTCACACCTACACCGGGGGGTTGCGAGAACGAAAACTGCTTCCGCAATCCTCCATTGATGCTGGCCCGCCACTGTGGATCCGGTCCGGTGGGACAGGTCAGCCGCCTAATTCACACGCCGCTCCAACTGTCCGGGTCAGCCAGCGCGATGCGGACAGGGAACAGTCACAGTGAGGATATCGCCTCAGCATACATGAGCAACCAGGGAGGTGGATCATGGATGCTGAGGCCTGTATAGGGACTGCATATGCTCTTTCTACATAGAAAGAGCATTATATAGAGGCGTGTTCTTGAATCTGTATCTCTCCATGGTGAACCTTAGTGTTAATATAGAATCCATGGTTCCGTACCCTGGACGAAACCCATATTGACACTCCCAAGACAGCATACTCCTGCCGAATCTGAGTCTATAATCCTCTCAAAATTCTTCAGGGTGTGTACCGAGCCCTTGCCTTTGAAGACTGGAGTAATAATACTCAGTCCCCATTGGCTTGAAATTTTGCCGATCAGGAACACGCGGTTCAGAAGGTTAGTTAACATGCCCGCATAGCGAGGACCCATCGCCTTCCAGGCCTCAATGGGGACTCCGTCAGTTCCGACAGCTTTCCGATTTGCCGAAAAGTCGTTTGGACTTCCTCGGGCGTTATCGGGGGCACTAATTCAAGATTTCTCGGTGGTAGGCCATAACATCGGCTGCCGGCGGAAGTTACCACCCACCAGACAAAGTCTTGCCGCCAAGCGATTCGTCGTGTTCCCGAGTACGTTGCAATGGGTTTTTTTGTTTTTGGAATGTGCGTTTTGATTTTACCGCATAAACTATTTCTTTTCTATATTTATTAGATATCTTTATACCTTTTACCTTTAGGTCATCGGCCTACCAAGGTGGACCGATGACCTGGTGAATGATGCGGGCAGCACAAGACCGGTCAGTGTGGAAAACCTTGGGGGAGGCCTTTGTCCAGCAGTGACATCCTAAGCTGAAGAAGAAGAAGAAAAAGATACCTTTAAAATGCTCGCTTTACAACAACGATTGCATCTGCTTTTAGAATGGCCCATTGATGACCGATGATTCTGCCAACGTCAAGGTGGAGAGAAAAAAGTTTTAGAATATTATACGCAGTTTGCTTATAATTATTAAAATTTTCATTTCATTTTAGTGACTTGTCATTTTAATGCTTTCGTTAGCTTTTGTATAATAATAATAATATACTTATTAGGGTTGAAATGGGTTATGGCGATATGAGGTATAAAGTTTAAAGTTCACTCATCCTTCATAGAAATGGAAAGATCCTTCAAACAGACAGGTGTTGTGTCTGGCGGGCACTTGCCCAAAGTTTGATGTTGGGAAATTGTTTAAATGCTAGTTTCAAGATATACTCTGCTTGTGAGATGTAGAATCCGTGTGACGTCAGTATGACGTGTCGTTGACATGTGTGAAACAACACATAGTAGTATTCTTCTTTTTCCATAAGCAAAGGCAACGATGCAGAGCCATACAGCCTGATCTTTACTTTAATCTTAGTTTCACTTCTTCTTTTGTAACTTATCCTAAACTTATCCTAACCTAACCTAACTCCTTTCGTTTCCCGCGTGGGGCCGATTAGGAGGAGTTTAGCGAAAAGATATGATGTGGCCACTATGCTACAATATTTCATTGTTCTTTATAAATTATTCACTGAATGCACTTTTTACTACATAAATCACGCGTTTTTATTTAGTAAACGACACTATATATAATTTAAAAGTCCAATGAAAAATGAGCGTGGCACTCATCTTCGCTTTCCCGCCAAAATTCCAAACAACACATTCTTAAAAAAAAACAAAAGAAAATCGAAGACACACATTCCATGTTCAAACGTCTTATGGGACTGTTCCCAACTACATACTTTGGGGATGGCTCCCAATCTAATCAGAGGCAGCCAAGTATCAATCTTTTACATGGAATGACTGCTCATCTGACTTCTGTTACCCAGTTACTGGATAATAATTACTGATAATTCTGGTTGTCAATCTTTAGGGCTACTGAGCACTCATAATGACTATCAAAGATTTACGAATGTCCACCGTGAGCTTGCTTTCTTTTTCTTTCTTTATTTTTTGGCTTCGCACGGTTTGTGCATTTAGCCAATGTCACGTAATTATGAATTATTAGGTATTCATGGCGAAAAAGACGGCCGCGTGACCCGTCTTACGAGTGAGGTTTGGGAAAAAGTCTTGACGTGGCCACTATGCTGCGATATTTCACTGTTCTTAATGAATTATTCACTGAATGCACTTTTTACTACATAAATCACGCGCTTTTATTTAGTAAACAACACTATAAATAATTTTAAAAGTCCAATGAAAAATGAGCGTGACACTCATCTTGACATTCCCGCCAAAACTCCAGCTTGCTTTTTTAGATACAAACTGGGCTCAAATGGTAAGGAATAGGGATGTTTCCTGGGTAAAAAAAAATGATTCTATTTAGTCCGTCATTCAGATTATAGAAAAATATTGGTATTTTGTTTTATCAAATCAGTAAAAATTGACAAATGTAAAAGGCATCAAAGATCAGGAGTGGTGACTGGCGACGTCACTGCTCGCTAAAAAGTGTAGCGTGCAGTGATGTTACATGAATTTTCAACGCGCTGTGTCGTCTACATTTTTTGTTTATATGACAAAAGAAAAAATACGTGTCTAGTATTTTTTTGGAAATCTGACTGACGGACTAATTAGTTTTTTTTTAGCCAAATACCCTCTGCGGACTGATAGTGGCAATCATAGCTTGATCTTCGACTATCCGTGCGCCTCTATTAGGTATCATTGAGCCATTTAAAGGGAAAAAAAAGAAATCCATTTCCAAATTCAAAATAGCTCTAATTCAAAATCCGACCCACGTTCCAAATTGTCATGTCACTGAGACGCGGGTAGTCCTTTGTTATTATTGTTCTTGTTCGAACCATAGATATAGGAAGTAAAAGATACACATAAACGACTCGATACTGATTCAAAAAAATATATACACGTGTGTGCGTAAATGACAATGTTTGAATGAAAACTAGTGTTGTCCAGGATGGCTTACGATAAATATTTCATTATCGATTATTTATATAATAAAAACACAACAAGTTATTTCAGGCGCAATACTGATTGAAATTGTAGTACCTACAGGAATAAAAGCACTTTATTTTTAATTAATTATTTATTCCAAAATCAAAAATCATCATCATCATCATCAACCTATTTATCGTCCCACTGCTGGGCACAGGTCTCCTCTCATACAGAGTAGGATTGAGCGTAATCACCACGCTTGCTCAATGCGGGTTGGCGATTTCAGACCCAAACTCCAGGTTTCCTCAAGATGTTTTCCTTCACCTTCAGTCATTGGTGTCCAAGATATACTTAGAAAGTACATATAACTTTAAAAAAGTTACATTGGTAAGTACTTGCCTGACCTGGAATCGAACCCGCGCACTCATACTTGAGACGCTGGTGTTTTAACCATTAGGCCACCACGACTTCCATACAAAAATATTTTATTCAAATTAGGCTGAGAATCAGCACTTGAACGTCAATATTAAACGTCCGCCTTTCGCCACTTCCTAGTGCTTTCGCTGGGAAGAAGTGACGGAACAAACTCCCCAGGAGCACAGCTGTCTGTTTAATAAAAAAATAAATACACATGACTTTATACAATACTATGTATAGTAATGAATACAAGAAAATACTACAACAATGAAATTATTGACCATATGGTAACTAACTACACCAAAAAACCAGTAAAGCAAAAAAAAATATTAAAACATCATTAAAATAGAAATGTAAATAAGTAAAAACATGATACTATTATATACAATCAAAATCAAAAGTCATTTATTCAAATTAGGCTGAGAATCAGCACTTTTTGAACGTCAATATTACATAAGAATATAAGATATGTCGTGTCGAGTCGTATATATGTCGTAGTGGCCTAGTGGTTAAAACACCAGCCTCTCAAGTATGAGTGCGCTGGTTCGATTCCAGGTCAGGCAAGTACCAATGTAACTTTTCTAAAGTTATATGTACTTTCTAAGTATATCTTGGATGCCAATGACTGAAGGTGAAGGAAAACATCTTGAAGAAACCTGGACCTTAAGTCTGAAATCGCCAACCCGCATTGAGCAAGCGTGGTGATTACGCTCAATCCTTCTCTGTATGAGAGAAGACCTGTGCCCAGCAGTGCGATGATAAAAAAGAGGTTGATGATGATGATTGCATAAGACAGTCCCCCAAAACGCCCACCCATCGACAGTCCTTAGTTCTTTCGCTGGGAAGAAGTGGCGGAAAAAACTCCCAGCAGCACAGCTATCTGTTCATTTAGAAAAAAACATATTAGTTTATACAATACTATGTAGGTACAGTAATACAAGAGAAAAAAAAAAACAACAAAAATGAATTTATTTATCATATGCCAGCTAGCCACGCCAAAATACCAGAAAAGCAAAAACAAAAATAAAATATCATTAAAATGGAAATGTAAATAAGTAAAAACGCAAATTATATGGACTCATATAATGTGTCAGTAAGCTAATTCTGGATAAGGAACACAAACATTGTCTCGAGTTAATCAGAGCGACCAGCTATTCTTATCAATAGTCATTTACAGAATAATATGCCTTTGAACAAAGCTTGGATTTGATTTGTGCTTTAAATGCATTGTGAGGCAAGTCTTGCAAAGCAGAGGGTATCTTGTTATAAAAAGTTATACCAAGCCCAACAAAAAAGTTATGAACCTTTTGAAGTCAGTGAAAAAGGGGCTCGTAGTTTTTCCTTATTTCGGGTGTTAACATTATGGATCTCACTGTTTTTGGTGTGCATGTGAATATTTTGCCTAAGATATAAGGTGTTGGCTAAGACAAATTGCGAAGCAACCGTGAGAATGCCAATATCTTTAAAGGAATCTCTTAAAGAAACTCTTACACCGAGCTGGTAAATTGCTCGGACAGGACGTTTTTGGAGAACAAATATATTTTGTATGTCAGAAGCTTTGCTCTACAGTAGAATACCGTAGGTCATAACGCTGTGGAAATAACTAAAATAGACTAAACGAGCTGTATCAACGTCAGTGTATTGTCTTGCTTTCCTGACGGCATAGGCGGCCGAACTGAGACTTCCTGCTAGGGTTGATATGTGTGGGCCCCACTGAAGTTTGGCATCTACTGTGATTCCCAGAAAAACTGCCGAGCCCACAGTTTCACTTCTTTGTCTAAAACGATATAGGGTCGCAAATTTCTAACGTTTGGCAAAGCGAACTTTACACATTTCGTTTTCTTAGTATTTAGAACTAGGTTATTTGACGTAAACCAATCTGTTACTATTGAGAGTGCACTGTTATCTTCGCCAAAATTTTGTCTATTCCTGTCTACTTTAAAAATAAGAGAAGTATCATCTGCAAACAGCACAACGTCACAGATGCCTTTCATATAAAATGGTAAATCATTAATATATACTAAAAACAAGAATGGACCCAGTATTGAGCCTTGAGGTACACCTAACTGATCTGGTAGCCCGGAAAATTTCACACCATTAATATCTACACACTGGAATTTGGGACACCGCAATGGCGTAGTTTACGCAAAAGTGCATCATGGTGCACACAATCAAAGGCTTTGGAGAGTTCACAAAAAATTCCAATAGGATTTTGCGACCTCTCCCATGCATTAAATATGTCAAATATGTGTTTCAGTAGACCAATACCCGCATCTGTAGTCGAACAACTCTTTGTGAAACCTAAATATTTCAAGGTTATTGACCTTGAAAAATTACAATTCTGTTTAAGTGTGTCCGTAATGTTTTTCTATCAAATTTTAACATTTTGCTTTCATGTTTTAAGCGAAGATCAAAATAACTTTCAACAATAGCTTTCATAAGTAAATACCTATGGCTATCTAATGGGTCTTGATCCAAAACATGGTATTGCAAATTATAGAATAGAGATTCTGCGGTCCGTAAAATTTTCGGCACACATTTCGCAAAAATGACTTCAGACATAATTTTTTTCTTCATGTTTTCTCTAAAATAAGTTTTAGCACTACAACACAATTTAATTACGTCATTTGATGGGTATGTAAGATAGCCTTTATTTGTTTTTGAAAAATCCTTTTTGATCAAACTTTGAACGCAATAGTCACACTTAATCTTGTTAGAATTTTTTTTTACCACAAACCTCGATATATATGAAACAATCATCATAGACATTTGAGAAAGAGAAGCAGTATAATCTATCAGTAAAATTTCATCGCCGAAATCAGTTTCTTCGTTTTCGTTACTGTCTTGCATCAATTCTTTAAAAATTTTATTATAATTTAAAGAATTATTAATTTTAGCTACTGTTGACATAGTGTTAGTAGATAAAACTGCTATTTTCTCTAGTTCTAAGCAATTGCCACTTTCACTTATTTTGATTTTAGTGTGACAAATTAATCTTTTGTACGCTGCAATAAAATTTTAAATTAAGCGATGATGATGACTTGTAAATTTATTGTAGTATAGTTATATTTGGTAAATTTGCTATAAGTAAGTGGTCAATTCGCAGAACTGAAGCAAAATTTACTAGAAATAACTACGACCACTTTTAATATAATTGTTATTATATATTGAAAGAATAAAAACTAAAGAAAATCTTATTAACTATTATTTAGTAAAAAGAAATTAAAAACCGGGCGCTAGTGAGTTCCAGTACTTTCTTCTTTTAGTAATTTCTAAATATAATTTGATTAAATATGTAGTATGGTAATCCAGTTACGGTGTCTTTAAAACTAAGTTACATTTTATCGATACTTGTGACGTAACCGCTTTGTCAAGCACTAGCGTAAACAAACAATTTTAATTTTTACACAATATTTTCATAAATCCTATTTAAAATTACAAAATATACTTACATACAACAATGGGAATAAGTAATACATTGAAATTACTTTTTTCTCATCGATATAATTGCATAAATTTGACAAAATATGTTTCGGAAACTTATGATGACAAAATCGTATTTACCTGTGAAAAGTGTATTGATTCGGGTTATTTCTTTTTGTCACATCACATTTACACACAGAACAAGACACCATAGCTGAGCTTAAATCTTTTTTGTTCTTTTATTAAGGGATTTTTAAAATAATCACAAAATACACCACGCCGCAAAGCACTCATTGACTCTAGGGGCCCTTTCTTGTGAAAACAATGTCTCAATTGCAATTTATTTTTTGTCTCTTTCTTTCTCCTCTGAAATCAACTGGATCGGGATCTCTCGCTCACACGCATCGTGTATCTTTTGCGTAGCAAAAAAATCCTACATCTATGGTTCGAACTACC